>JAREIK010001402.1:392500-413517 GCA_029783825.1 Sapria himalayana
TTAAACATTGTTGGAATGAGTTACGATATAACCCAAAATGGATGGAGGATTCTAAGTCAAAGAAACAAAAAACTAAAAGTGTTACAACTCCTAGCATCTCTAATCCTTTAACACCATAATCGGTAAACATAAAAGACGACAGTGTGGGCTTGGAGATGCTAATTGGAAGGAAGGCTGCGAAAGAGTGAGCAAGAAAGTCAGAGTAAACTCTCTGAAGATACTAATTCAAGTTCAACATATTTCATTAAATTGTTTGAAGAAATAAAGGAGGAGAAAAAGAAGATGGTGAAGAAGAAAGTAACTTTCATGAAAAAAATGGTGGTTGTCGAACAAGAGAATCTAGTTGTTGAACAAGAAAAGGTGACTATTGAACAAGAGAATGTACAACTCGAACAAATGAAGGAGGAAGAACAAATAATGTTAATCGATAAGAGTGTCATGTCTCTGATTCAAGTTGAATATTTTAAGTGCCTCCAGATGGTAATCATGGCAAAGAAAATATAGTTTTTCCTTATTCATCGACTGGCAACTTGTGTTATTGATCTAGATTAAAATCATGAATGAATATTTGAATTTATTTATTTTTTTTTTACTATTTTAAATTTGATGACATGGCACGACACATTATCATTACGACACTTTACGTGTTATGCTAAGTGTGGTTGGAGTAAATTTTGAAGAGTTGCTAGCTAAAATAGTGAATTTAATATTTAAATATATTTTAGGTAGTTATTTTATTGAGTGTGGTTGGAGATACTCAAAGCTTAATACTTTGTAGATTGTTTAATTTGTGGATCATATGAATCACAATTGACAATAAAATATTAAATGGTGTGTAAGATCAATCTACAAATGTAGAGATCCAATATTTGTGTTTAACAATTTAAGCAAGCACTCATTAAAATAGAAAAACTCAAAAAATTTTAAAAAAATAGAAAACCTCTTAAAAAATTTAAAAAAATAGAAAAACTTTTAAAAAATTGAAAAAAATAATAAAAAACTAGAAAAACTTTTACATTTCATATAAAATGAGATTTTGTTTATTTGGTCCTGTGATATTTTTTTTATATTTAAAAACTAGATGAGTAACAATTTTGATTTTTTCAATGTCACATTAAGAATATATCAAAATGAGATATTGTTCATCTATTCATCTGAGATTGTTTTTATTTTGAAACTAGTGGAGTATCAATACATTTATATTAATGGTGGAAATTCAAAATTGGTTATATGTTTCAAAAGTATTCTAGAATTTGAAGATCAAATAATAATTGATTTTTGATTACTTTATTATTGATTCTTGATCGATATCACTTAAAGCTTCAATTAGAAAAATTATTTTAAAAAATGTATTCATAAATCAAATAATTATTAATTCATGACCAACTTGATTAAACATAGTAAACCCTACCTTCATCTCTAAGCCTTTAGGGTTTACTCTTCAAAGTATATTGTCTTCATAAATCAAATGCATTTATCTTGCACATAATGAGTTTCTATCAGACTTATTCATTTGTTCCTCTATAATTATAACTCCGATCTTATTTTATAAATTATAACTTTCAAGAGAGGTAGAAAATATCTATGAGCAAGAATGGTTTATTACTATGATGAAGAGGATTGTTATAGTTTATCTTTGAGAGAGAGAGAGAGAGAGAAACACATATACTATAACATGGTGAACACTTGCACACACGTGCAACAATGCACGTGTGCATTATGAACACATGAAAAAGCAGGTGCATGGTGTGCACACTTGTTGCATATTCACCATGTGTGATGCACGTGATGCCCATTATGTTAATGTGCACAGTGAATCATGTGTGCAGTGAAGGTGTATTGTGTGTTTGATTGTATGTGTGAGGTTGGAGGTAAGATAACTGTAATGTGTGTGAACCCTAGTTTACTAACTATGCACCCTAGGTGTGGTGGGGTACCAACCTAAGTGTAGGTTGGTACACAGTGAGTGTAGTGTTACTGCATAATGAGTGTAGGGTTGGTGCACAATGGATGTAGTGTGATAAAGAGTGAGTTTGGCATTAGTCCACAATGGGTATAGTATTGTTTGCACAATGGCTGCAATACAAGTGTTATATGTGTGAACCACAAGGTAATGAGCCACCTAGCAATGATATGAAGAAAAAATGGCTATAGATTAACTCGTGTCTTTTGATTAGCCCACGTGAAAATCTATCAAGTTAGACTTGATGCTAGCTTTCTCATTATGCACCTCAAGCAAGATCCTTTAGTAGTTGGCAGTATCGTTATATTTATCCTATATGATACAAATACATGATGTAGTTTCATAGCTTGTGGGTTTGAGATCAAAGAAGCCTACAACGACTAAGGAAGTTATGGCTCACTATAACTATGTCACTCAACTTATTTTGCAATTCTTGGAGGCTATTCTAACATAAGTTGATGTTTTTGATAGAGTGAAACATAAGAAGCAACTTCTTTGCATTATATTTGAATACTTACTACCAGATATTTTCTTAGGATGACTAGAATTTATTTATCATATCAAAATTTCAATATCGACATGTTTATTATATACGAGGTTGATCGAGATGCATTAGAAAATCACCTTATTCAACATGTAATTGTAGCCAAGGGAATATTAATCATAATAAGGGTAGAGCTGGGACATATTCAAGTTAGTGCACACACTGTATGATAATGGGTCACGCTAGAGAGAATTATCAGGAGTTGGGTTGGACCTATTGATTACCAGAGCCATCTGAGGGTTCTCAAAAAGTTCTTCCTTTATGACTCTTACATGAGATGAAAATATAGAATTCCTCATTGGTAATAGCAGTAGACGCTTCTTAGTCTTTGGTTACTTTTGGTTGTGAGACTCATTTTTTTACTTCATATTCTTAGATTATTGGCCTAAGAACTAACAATCATATTATATATAATCTTTATTTTCACTATTTTTCTTCCTATTCATTGAATGTTATAATAACCAAATGCAGACCACCTAGGGTTTAGTTATTGTTAATGGAAATATTTAGTTAAATTCTTATTTCTTTTATACATTATGTTTATTTTTAGGTTGCCCAATTAATCTTCTTTCTATAAGTTATCATTCTGGGTAATTCAACTTTGATTTTGTTTTCTTTTTTATTGATGTTTATTTTCAAGAAAATGAGACTTCCATGAAGACTTATTTTAGAATAGAGCATGATAGCCAATACGTTCTTACTTCTATGGTATGATATCTCACTAGATATTTGAGTATTATTTATCTACTACTTGTTCATTCTCACTTTGGTCAATCTTCATTGGCCAAGCTAATAATGTTAGATCCTAGTGATAGATATGCCCTTATGCTAATGTTTGATTTGTATGAATTATTAAAACATACCAAAGCATAGACCTATAAGATGACACCTATGGAACTAGAGTATTTCTTTATTGATAATTCTAATACCTGAAAAGTGTACAATGATCCTGAAGATGCATATAGACCTATTCCTTTTCTTTGCTCATCTATAGTCCCACCCAGGCATCTTTTCAAGAAAGAGAGTTATCTATTGGCAACTATATGAACTTATTGGTTATAATAAATTGAAACTCATACTGAGCCATCATATGTATCAATAAGTACATATTAGATTGATCTTGTGGAGTGTGATAGGAGAGACAATATCTCTTAAGTCTAAATGATCTTGTATCCTTGAGTATACTCTCGATCTAACCTATGAAAATCCAGAGACTAGAAGATTTCACCACTTATGACTTAGAATTTATACTGCAAGAAGAGAATATATGCAACATATTCAAAATGAAAAGCCTCTTGATAAGTTAAATGCTCTTATAGCTAGCTCTTTTAATTTTGATCTTCCGATCGCTCTCCATAGGAAATAAAAGAATTATACTCAACATTCTCTTTTATAGGTATTTTCGATCGCTCTTATAGCTCTTTTTTACTTGTTTTGATGTTAATGGGATACTCATATCTTTTTATGAGGTTATATATCTCACCTAGGGTCCTAGGATATTGTCATTCCTTGTTGGATAAAATATATACAATAACATAAATCTTGTCTCAATGTTGCCTAGTAGTTAAATAATTGTTTGCATGACTAAAAAAAGATTTATAACTTTGTCACTTTCACCCTCTACTTCAAAGAGGTCAAGAATGATCAATTTGATTATTTCAGGTACTTATTTTGAGACAGATTATTAGGATTTTCAAAAGTATCCCTTATTGCATTACTCTTACTCTAGCTGCTCTGGGGGATTAGGCAGATTATTAGAGAGCTTATGAGTTAGACAGAAAAGTGGATACTTTTACTCTAACTGCTCCTAGAGGTCAATCAGACTGAGGGTGGCCTTGCGGTTCAAAGAAAAAAATTATGTCTCAGGCAATTTTCATAAAACTATTTTTTGAGCGAGGAATAAGAATTAGTTTTTAAGACTTGTGAAGAAAGATAAACTCTCTGTGACGCATAATGATTAAATTTAAACCATAGAATATTCTCAATCCTTCCAAATTGTTAAACAGGCCACTGTGAGATTATTAGGCAGCTCGAATTGGAGAGGCCAATTATATCAAATTGGTTTGAAAATAACTAATTTAATTAAAAGTTAAAATTTTGATTTAATGCCGGTGCATTTAAATTTATTAAATGGTATTTGTTTTATTTAAATTTTGTTGCTCGTAATATTTGTCTGTGTGCATATTACTTATTTACCAGAGGAGTGATCACATAAATATTGGCGTCATTTTCATATTAAATAAAACATAATTTAAATATATTAGTTTAAAAAATGGATACTAATTTAAGTAGCCCCAAAATGAAAAACTATGTTTCGAGACCTTTTTTATTGTAATTTAATAATCGGGGACTAAAATTAAAAATATTTATTTATAATTTGGAATGGAATTATATTTATAGGAGATTTCAAAAGGTGAGGGGATTTTGTTTAAACAATTTCATTTTGGATATATTTACATAATTTTCATATTTATTTATTTCATAAAATCCAAAAGAGTATATTTTATTTTACGAAACAAAACAAATTCTGGGCTCGAAGCCTCGAACTCGCATTCGACGTAGAAGATTTCGTTGACAGTCTGTTAGCGCGGCAGAAAAGGATTCAGAGGTAGGAACTTCGAACGATGAGGATGAAGATGATCAGATCCGTTTGGCGGGCTACCTGTTTCGGTCTTCCCCGCCTCACCTCTATTCACCACCTGCCTTCTCGACCCCTTCTTCATCCTTCATCACCTGCTGCAACATCTAGCAAACAGGATTTATTCGGTTCTTTTCCTACCCTCCTCCGATTGTTTTCAAGTTTGAAAGATTTTGAATAATAAATACGCTTAACGATTCCGCTCATTTTTTTCGTGGCCATGTTCTTTGTGTTTCCTTCTTTTTTGTTCCTGGGGCGTTTCCCTGGCTGGCTGCATTGTCAGAGTATCTTCGTATAGCGCGAGTAATTTTTATTGTATCTTAGAATTGCTGCTACTTAGTGGACTTTGGAAGTGATGGTTGCTGTTCCAGCTTAAAATCGTGCTGTTCTACTTTATTTGTTATATCCGTTTCTGCATCGTACTCGTGAATTGTGATTAATGAAATTAGTATTATATGTTTATTTATTTATTTTTCATTGCTTGATAAAGTATCATAGCCATAAAAGAGTACTTAATTTCCAACCCATGATCATCATCATCCTTGTTTTGATCACCATCATCTTTGTGGAACCTTCTCTCTGATTAGCACATTAACATGAGTGAATTTACTTTCTTGTTATTTTTTTAAAAGGAAAAAGTAGATTTAATGAAGTTTGGGTAATATTTATGTTAATTTATTAGTTGAGTATCAAGATCCTTATTTTGAAGATTTATACCTTTCTGCTGCTCTGATTTATTTAATCTAGAAGAGATTATTGAACAATCCTTTTGTGTCTTCTGACATTCTATTATTATTTTTGAGTTTTAATGACTTTTGAACAATCCTTGTGTATGTTTTAATTGATAATTGTGTATTATTTACTTATGAATAGTGTTAATGTGGCATACAAGCATTTTGAGTTCGCTAGTTATATTGTAGTTCTCTCTGAAAGTGAAATAAAAGCTAGGATTAAGAGAAGATATGAGGTCTAGATAATTTATGTGATTTTAAAATTTCCCTTATACACCTATGAGAAACTTACTAATAAAAGAGTATACTCGAGCAGCCTACACTCAAGGTTAGTCGGAAGAACTTATTAGAATAGGTGTCTTCGGTTGGCTATTCTTGGGCAAACTAAGATATTAGTTTGATTATTACTTGGTGAAAGATCCAACAAAATAAACACTTAGATATTATTAAAAAGTGTATATTTAACATGTGATTCACTAAAAATGTTCAATAATCATGCCTGGAAAGCATGTTTGCTTATAAAAAAGTTTATCATGAAGAAATGTATGCAAGCTGTTATTTTACCTAGTATAAATTTAGTTTTATATTTTTTTTCTCTTATTGATTTTTTTTATTCTCTTCTTAATTCTCATTTATCAACTTCTGGATAGATGCATATGATAAATTTTTATACTGGTCAATCATCTTAGTTTTGATTGTGACCAAATACGTTTATTTTTAGAGTTATTATGAGATTCAGTTTATTAGTTATGGTTTAAATATATCTAATTCTCTCTTATTGACTTAAATATTCAAGAGTGTGATTGGTAGGTATAGATCATTCATATTTTCTGCATGAAAGAAGATAATTTGTACAAGATCATTTGATAATGGATACTAATTAGAAAATCTTATTTGAAGGGTCAAACATAATTTTAAGCTCCAATATATGTCAAATTTAAGGTTTAGTAATTACTAGATTTTAACATTTGAGGTTATACATGAAAAAAGATTAAAATATCATCTATAATATTTTCTTATTCTATTTATATAAATTTATTGCTGGTTTTCTAGTTTGAAAGAAAATAAAATTAAATTATTAGATAAATAATAAATTATAATAAAGTTTTATTATTACAACAAGAGTCCAGAAATCAAAAATTGACAAGAGCAAGTTTTGTGATGCAAGATCTGCTCTATTTTAATGAGTTTACAACATAAAAACAAGCAACTATTTTTATAATTGGAGCAATCCAAAATTTGCATAACAAATAAAAAAAATCATAGTTGGGCTTTGTTATCTTGTTTCTCAAATAAGAACAAAAGATTAATTATTGTTAAAAAATATAATCTCTTTTCGTAGATGATTAATTTTCTCTAGATAATGTTTTTATCCTTTAGTTATACAATCTTTTTTTCTAAACTTGCTCTTGTGCACGATCTCAACAGTATCAATCAGTTTATGATTATATGGGTAATAATATGAAAGGTTAAATTATCAAAATTTTTCTAATTTTATTTTCTTCACATTTATTATGAGTAATGAGATCCTTGATCTCTATAATCACTTATCACATGTTGCACTTGCACTTCAATTAGATGTATTCATAATACAATATTTGTTTAAGTACAATACAAATTGAATATCAATTTGCTCCAAAATATCAAAATTCATGTTGAAAAATTTATATGAAATTTTAATAAAAGATTTGAGTAGCTCATACAACGTATCAAGTCATGTAGCATGAATGTTATTTTTAAAATTTCTCAAAAAAAATTTGGATCTAACATCACATTATTTGAATATATCTCTAAAGCTTCCATTCATTTTGGAGGAAATATTCATACTAGTAGACAAATCTTTAGTTTTAGGAATCAATATTTGTTAGTTGCTTAGGAAATCATGATAATTAATTTTTTGATCAAAAGTAGAAAAAGTTAGAATAGTTACTAATGATAAACCTAGTTGGGGAAATGAATAAATCCATCACAATTAGCAAACATAATGGGTGGAAGACTATTAACAAGTCACTCCGCTCATTGTAATTCATGTGCATTTTTCTCAATGATCTAGTGGATACTAGATTCATTTGGTTGGATCTTATCCATTTTGACCCATTCAAAAGGAATAAAAGCCATAATTGTCCATGTCACAAAGATCTTGACTATGATATAGATAAATTCAAATATCTCATGTTCTTAGTTGAAAAGAGTATTTGAGTCTAACATATGAGATAACATGTCATAGATATATGTCGGGTAGATGCTCTCATCTTTCTAATGGAAACAATTCTTGTAAATATTATGATTATACTATTGATGAGAGTAACAACTACACATATGATATTCATGATATTGTATTGTTAGCTTAAATCAAAATTATTGATGATCTGATTACTTTTTTACTAATGAATCCAATTGGATAGATGAGCCTCTTCATGATGCTTTATTACTCATTATTTTTATCAAAGGGTTTGATGTTATGTAGATGTTAGTGGATATAGTCCTTGATCTTTTGTCAGATGGAAAATTGATGTAGTTAGATATATTCCAATAGTTCTTATTTTAAAAAAATATCTTTACCTATTGATTATTTCAACAAATGGGTTAAAGAAAAAAAAATAATGTAATTTGAATTATTTGAAAAAATATAATTTTTTGATTTCATATTTCTCATTTGATCCTGATAGATAATTGGTTTCAATTTGATAATAAAGAGTTTCATAAATTATATTTCGGTCACAATATAATTAATATGGTTTTGCCCCTAGAATATTTTAGCAAATGGTTAAACAAAAGTCACCAATGAGATAATTGTCATTGTTCTTAATAGTTCTTGCAAAAGAAAAAAAAGGAATTGAGTTGAAGAACTATCATGATTCTTATGAACTCATTAAACTATCTATGTTGGCTAATGCTTCATAGATAGCTCAATATTTTCTTTATCAGATAAAATATGGGAAAACATGACTATTATATTAGTCTCATATAAGCTAAGGGCACCTACTTATTACAATAAACATATTCAGCGATTCTTCTACTCGAAAGACCTATTCCTCTAATGTGTCTTTGAAAATATGATTGATTTTTAAATCAAGAAGTTATAAGCTAGGTAAAGTGAACTATATATACAGTAGTTAGAGTTGGAGCAGCCTAATAGTATGCTCTCAGTTAGTTACATGGGATAGTAGTCTATCATTTGTATAATATTTTTTGCTTTTAAAAGTACTTTTAATAGTAGAAGTAATCTCATATGAATTTTTTTTTATAATTTATATTATGATTTGTTTACTTATTTTATTTTATGTTATTGTATATATTTTATGGGAGCACCAAAATTATAGATTATTCTAATTTATTTTGTCTATTTTATATAGAGGTGTCAATCGGGCCGGCCAGGCCTAGCACGAGGCACAGCACGGTTCAGCCGTGCCTGGCCCGGCACGGAGGCACGGGAAGAATTCGTGCCGGTTTCACACGGGCACGCGTGGGCATGACCCGGCCCCTCCTAAAAAAAAGACCGTGGGTCGGGTCTGATTGGATCCCGACCCACGGTCCCGGCACGGCATGGCTTGCCGTGCCTACGGGCCGTGCCATGCCCGGATGTTTTTAAACCGTGCCCGGCCCGGCCCGGCAGCATGTTCGTGCCCTAAAAAAATGGGCCGGGCAGTGCCGGCCAGTTTGACACCTCTAATTTTATAATAGTATGATTGTATGATATTTTAGTAAGTAGATTGTATCTATTGTATTTTTTGTTGTTGTTTGCATATTAATTCTAACATATTTATTAAAGTTGGGTATCTGAGTGATGGTTTACAAATCCTAGAAGAATGTGCACATATGCACAATTTGTAAGAAAAAATAAAAGATGACGCACATATGCACTTTTTTGTGTAGGCGTGTACTTTTTTTTTGCAAGCGTGCACATAGGCACATGCATGGGATTGCGTAGAGGTGCGCAAGCACATGATTAGGTTTGCCGTTTGCATAGGAGCACTTAGTGGAATGCATGGTGATGAAAATGGCAGTCGCAATAATAGTGTTAGATTTTTTGTTTAACTTGTCAAAACACATAATTAGGGATTCAATAGTTTATTATAAAAAAGGAAGGTGATATAATTTTTTATTTTTGGAGAAATTGGTATGAAGAAATATTAATGCAATAGAAGTATATTGAGAAGATCTTCAGTTTAGTATCCACAGTCCACACTACAAGAGGATTGGTTACACCAGAATTATTTGTTGAATGTTATTTTTAAAGAAAATATTGAGATTTTTATATAATATTAAGAGGGATAGGCTGACTATTAGAGTTATCCTGGGATCCTCATAAAATGTATTCATTGTGATACTTTTACTTAGTAGAGAAGAATATATAAAATTTTTCTTTAAGGCAATAATATGTCATTATTCTTTTTAGGTATTATTAGTTATTTTATTCATATTCTTATTTTAGGCTCTTTATTATTAACATAGTAGTTAACTATCATATTAATGATAATCTTATCATATTTATTTTATATTTTTTTGTTATAAAATTATTATTATAATCAATTATCTATAGAAAATATTAGAAAACTATTAGTATTTAGCTTGACTCTTTGTTAATTATTTGTGTTTTGTTTATTTTTGGTTTACTTGTTAGTTTATTGTGTGTTGAATTTTTTATTTATGTATTCTCAGTTTGATCATTTTTTTATATTAAAGTTGAAAATATTTTACTCTAATTTAAAGGGTATTTAAATCCTAGTGTGTGAGGTATTTTAATTAGAAAATCATACTAAAATTTTATATCTTACCTTGCAGTATGATTTGATAAGGAGATTATTTGATTTGATATACACAAATAAATGCAAACTAAATAGAGATATGATCAAAGATGGATTTCTGTATTTGATCATTTTTTGTGATGATTATTTAAGATATACATGGATATATCTTTTTTGAGATATATTATATGTTTTTTTTATTTTTTAAATTTTTCATAAAATAATAAAAAAAAATTTAATTAAAATACCAAAAAAATGAAGATTCTATAATATATTTGATATATGTTAGACTGATTCAACATTTATTATATGAATCTTAGGATTATGCATCATATTTCTTATAATGACACATCATAATAGAATAAGATTATAAAATAAAAAAATAAATATTTGATTAGGATAACTTAAATATCATTTAGTAAAGAGTCATTTGTTAATAATATTTGAGCATGTTGGTACTTAATATGATATTATTTTTATTTAGTCTTTATATCTTATAATAAATTCAGATCATGTTGTGTCTGAAGAGATTTTTTTGAGAACAAATTCTCCAAATCCAAATGATATAGTAGTCGACTTATAAAAGAATTATAAAAAGATAAATTATCTAACTATAATTAGTCTATAAGTACCATCTCAGTTGTCGTTTTCTAAATATTTTTTGCATGTTAACATTGATATAATTATTTATATGCTAAGATGCAAAAAAAATTTCATAACTTAAAGTTGACCAGATATTTACTAATCGAGTTGACTATCATTATACACTGAGATAAGGTCTACAATAAGATTTTATATTTTTTATGGAGATAATCTTATTATTTAGATAAATAAGAAATAAATAATTATTTTGAGATTTAATATAAAATTAATATTCAAAATGAAGATAATTATTATTTGTGAATTATTTTTGATGTGTTACACATCTAGGAAATTGGATATTCATTTTCTTTTCCTGTTATTCTTTATTATCATAGTCAAGTAGTGAGATATATAATCTCAAATTTAATATTTTTAAAGAGCGGATGAAATATGTAAGGTTGACTTTTATTTTGGGAAAGAAATTTAAGTTAAGACTATTATTACATATATTTAAAATAGTAAAGAAGTTAATGGATATCTTCGTGAATGTCGTGAAAGATCTCAACTTATTATTTTTTCTTGTAAGTTTGGTGTTGTTGACTTAAACTCCTACTCGACTAGGGGGGTTGCACCTTGTTTATTTATTTTATTATATGTTATTTTATATTTTTTGATGAGATTACTCTATCTTTGTGATATTCCAATTTAATTTGTTATTTTTTATAAGAAAATAATTATATAATGTTATTAAAATAGATTGCTTGTAATTTTTTTTTTTTTTTTTGTATTAATTATAACAATTTGAATTGTGAATAATCAACAAACTATTTTTAGACTAATAAATTAAGATTCCAAATTTTATTTTATGTAATTTGGACTAATAGTTATATGTATCAAACTTCATTATATAATGTGTGTACTAACAATCATTGCACCAAATGGCTTAGGACTTTGAACAAACTTGTTGTCCTAAGTTAGCACGTATTTGCCTTGGACAATTATTAATTTGCTGTCTCAAATAATGATTTAAAGATATTGGACAACTTCTAGCTAACAAATTATTCATACTAACAATTTAAAACCATTTGGTAATCTATGACTTAATTATTGATGTGTGTAACCACGTGCAACTGTTGTGTAAAAAAGTCACATAACTAAATCTTTACAATTGATATTTAGGTTATAATTAATCACACGTGTTGCTAAATTATGTAATATAGGTTATATTTTAGCAAAAATTCTTTTTTTTTTATTAATTATTATTTATTTTAATCATCATCATCATTTAAATCTTAGCATAATTACGTAGGGTCAGCTATTATTACTGCTTGTTATAGTAACAAATTATATCATCTCTCGGCTAACCAAGGACAAGAAGAGAAACTCATGCTTAAATATATAAAGCCTCAAAATTGAATACTTAATCAGTCATACACTTAAAACATTTCACATCATTATGCAAAGACTCTTCACCTTTAAAAATTTAGTTTTAATATAAATACAAAGTTATTTGGCATACACAATATATTATTTGTTTACCAAATATTTTTGTCACTAAAAAGGTCTTTTAGTGATTAGTTTACCAAATATTTTTGTCACAATATTTCACATCATTATACAAAATTTCACATCATTGTGCAAAAATATAAATTTAATATCTTGTCACTAAAAAGGTCTTTTAGTGATTAGTTTACCAAATATTTTATATTTAAATATAAGATAAATTATATTTACATTTAGAATATATATATTCATGAACATACAATTAATATATTTAATTTTCAAGTTCAAAAAGTAAATTTATCACATTTAAAATATATATATACATTTGGAATGTCAACACAATAGAAATAAAGATTATGGCTCATTCCTTTTAATTTAAATATAAGATAAATTATAATTGGGAAATGCACACAGAGTAAATTATGTTATAATTCTTCTTGAAATTGGAAAAGAATAATATTTACTTTTTCTTTATCCATATTTATTAGCCATTATATTAACTGGCCCAAAGGGAAAGGTGGCATTGTTGTGAGATAGTAAATCATTACCTCATTAAAAGATTGAATGACACTCTTAACAAAAGATTTTACTCGAGTAGTCTATACTTGGTTGAGTAGAAAAACTTACCATGCAAGGTATCATTGATTGGTTATTCCTCAATAGAGATGTCAAATGGGTCATGTTGGTTTAGCATGCCATGAATTTTGGTGGCTTAGTTGGGTCATTGTGTCATGTTGGACACGACATGGATTGACTATCTATTCCATGTCGTGTCGATATGGCAATGGCCATTCCATTGCAATGTGCCATTAGGCAATGGACACCACCAAGTGTGGTGTTGGTTGTCGGGGCGACACGATCTTTTATCTTTAACTTAAACCGAAGATTTTAATTTAAAAAAATATTAAAAGATAAAATATAAATTAAAATGACTAAAAGAAATTGTATTTAATTTATTCTCTTACTAACTTAAGTATCAAAGGGTATAATTGGTTAGTTTGACTAGTCTATATATTTTTACAAATAAGGAGATAAGCTTACCAAGAAGATTTGTGTCGCACTAAAAATCCTTCCTTGTTGGAAAGTTATAATAGAAGGATGAAATCCAAATTGAAATTCTAAGATTTATCTAATCAAAGATTCAAAATTATTAAGTTTCAACATAAGAAACAAGAGAGGAGTATATTAGATTCTTTTAAGAAAGATTATAATATTTTTTTTTGATATTTCTAGTATTTCAAGTGTTTTATTTTTTTTTTGTTGTTATTTTAAATTTATGAGTAGATTCATGAGCTAATAACTTTATCATTGATATTTTTTTTTCTTTTTTGTTCAGACTTAATCTAGTCTTTGACATTATGATAGCTAATGATACTATTACAAGAATCATAGGATATGATTATAATATTTCCATTCTATTATTTTGTATAGATTATATAGTTTTTTTTGCAAGTTATATTATTAAGCAATTCAAATATAATATTATTTTTTTAAAATTTTCATCAGATTAGATTGACAAGTTTTTATAACAATGTTATTAGGGATTGGACATGATAATTTATGTGTTTTTCTCAACCTTGAGAAGAATTATGTATCGTAGATATTTGGCTATCATTTTTTATTTTTTATTTTTAACTTTATCAATATTTTTTAGCCTAAATAAGATTGATAGAGCTAAATATAAAAGATATTGGTTTCCTTGACTTTGATACATCTCAATTAGTATAATATTTTAATGTTTGTTATCTGATATATAGAGGTGTCAACTGGGCCGGCTCGGCCCGGCATGAGAAAATCCCGTGCCCGGGTCAGGCATGAGCCGTGCCATGCCGTGCCTGACCCAGCACGGTTCCGCCCGTGGCACGGCACACTGGCACGGGTTCGTCCAGTGTCGGGTGTCCCCCGAGCCCAACCCCGCGATCGCCCCTCCCACAAAAAAGACCCCGGATCGGGTTTGATTGGACCTGACCCGCGGTCCTACGAGGCTCGAACAGTATGGCCAGGCCCAAGCGGGCCCAGCTTTTTTAAATCGTGCTGGGCCAGGCACGGCACGATACAGTAACCATGTCTGGCCAGGCACGAAGGCACGCTCGTGCTCAAAAAAACGGGCCGGCTCGGCCCGTTTGACATCTCTACTGATATATTAGATTTCATAAGAATTTTAAAGTTAAAAGTATTTGATTGATAAACATACTAGAGTTGTTGATCACCTAAGATGTAAGTTATTGTGTTGCATGCATGTATTAGAGGTTATTCCATGATGCAATGTAAATTGACTTCATCCAATGGTGGTACATATCAAGTTTGTGACTCATCAAATGTAGTCATTTTTATTTTCAGAGATAAGCTTGTAGAGATATTAACCTCTCTCACATCTCATGTTAAAACAGAAATTTTATGTATTGGGTATGACAACTATACTAAAGTTTAATGTTTGACATTGGAAAAGTGTAGCAAATATCTGTTTCATCTAATTTATATAGATGTTTGTTGCCTATATTCATATGATTATCGCATATGATAATTTTTGTTATTTCATAACATATCAATAATTTCTTTTGATATACATAAATTTGTTTGTTTAAAAAATTATATTGTTTTTGTATATTTTATTTATTTTTATAAAATAGTTAAAATTCAAGAATGATATTTAAAATTTTAGTAATAATAAAGGTGTCAAATGAGTTTTATCACCTCATGGCCTACCCTTGGGGCTTATTTTGCTTGCTTGACAATTGGTGAGGTAATAGGTTCATAGTTGTTGGCTTTGGCTCATTGGAGGTTGTTTGGATTTAGGAGAAACTAAGGTTTAATGTGATTTAAGAAGGTGAAGAGATTGAGAAAGAGGGAGAGAGAGAGAGAGAGAGGGAGAGAGAGAGATAAAGAGATGGAGAAGAAGATAGACATAAAGAATAATTTTTTATTTTGAAAAAATTATTTCAGACAATGTTGAAAAAATTGACCAGTGAGTGAACTGTAATATTATTGGTTTATGGTTTATTAGTAAAACTAGTGATTGAACTGCTATTGAATTGGTGACTTTTGAAATATATTTTATATATCATTAAAATTAAAAATAATTAATATATATATATATAGTTGTAATAAGGCATAGCTAATGATATATATGTGTGTTTGTGTGTGTGTGTATGTGTGTGTGTGTGCATAGAGAAAAATATTGGTAAATGCAGATGTATAATACTTGAATTTTATAGATATATCAAAAGTATCAATAAAATATCAAAATTATTTAAAATTCTTGAAAATTTTTCAAAAAATTAGAAAAATAAACAAAATATACTTAAATTTATTTAATTTAAATATATTTAATAATATAAAATAAATTATGATGTATATGTTTTTTTAATATTTATATTTTTTATATTTAATTATCATATTAATGATATAAAAAAAGATGTGTTTGGGAAATATTATAATGATAATCTGTATATTTTAATAATTAATTATAAATAGGCTATTTGAGTCAAGCTTGGTTAGTATATTTGACCAGTCGAAGTTGAATTTGGCATGCATGGGTTGTGCATTTTCACTCCTCCCATGCTAGGAACTCTGGCCCGACATGACTCATGCTGTGCCACAAGCTGGCATAAGGTTGGTCTAGGCATGATTTTGAATTGGTCCATACAGTGCTTGGTATGGCTGAATCATATCGTGCCAAGAATGTCTGACCAAGGTGACACCTATAAAGTATGATTAATTAATTTATTAAAATATTAGTTTAATATGAATATAATTTAAAATACCTATGTGCAAGCATTTATTGTAATGGGTGAGTAACTCAAGTGGTAATAGGGGATTTTCAACCCTCAAGGAGCATGGGTTTTTAGAAGCTGGTCGTGCACAACATGCTTAGCATGTTGGCTTGGCTTTTTTTTTTTTCAAAATTGGTGGTTTTGTTGGTTCATTAGTCTGACTGCCAATTTTGGCATTTCGATCCCTGTTTGATAGCCGACCCATATTTAATGGGTTGGTATTACCTACTTGAGATAGCTCTATTGTCATATTCTCCCAATTAATAAAAAAACAAACATGGTAAACAATAAATAGAAAATAAATTAATTCTCAATATCACTCTTTAAGTTAGGGTATATATGTTATAAATAGCTAGTTTGGAGAAAATGGAAGTTTCATGTGTTTATCTTATACTTTTTATGAAGATGTGCGTAGTCTTCTCACTGGTAAACAAATAGGCAATAGTAATCAAATTGTCATGGATCTTATCTTGAATGAAGTGGATTAATTTTTATTTACTTTATTTGGTTGTGAAATATTGAGTTGACAATCATATGGGGTTGTTTGACTATCACAATAACATGTCATCTATCTCTGAATTGAAGTGATTGGTCTACTAAAACTTATAAATAGTCGATATCATAATTTTTTATTCTATCTCGGCATTAATTTTTAAAATTATTAATTTGACTTTTATTTTTTAGGAGATGATATTACATGTAAATAAATATAAAATATTATGATGAATCTTCTCTCAGTGTTTGTAAGAGCTTAATTAGAATCAAAACATGTTTATCTAGCAATGTTCATGATCTTTAAATGTAGTCTTATGTTTAAAATTTTTCACATACCTAAGAATCTTATGCATTGTGTTCATGTGATTATGTCTAGGAGAACTTCGAAAATAACTAAGTATATTCATAACATATGTGATATTTAGTCTAATCACTATTAAATAATAAATATTTTAGTTTTCATATGATATTTTTATATTTAGTGAAATTAATTGATAAACTAATATATATATATATATATATATATATATATATATATATATATATATATATATATAAGTTTATATCTAAATCAAGTGATTAGTCAATAAATACATAGTTTAATATATTGAGGTGAAATAAAATACCTGAAACATATTTTTTAAGAAAGAAAAATTATATCTCATGAGTATCTAAACTTAATATTAAGATTGTATCTCAGATGTGATAAATCATTCATTTGAAACTCGATTCATAGAAATAATTTAATTAGAATATACTGAACTGATTATCTTTTAATAATTAAAAATATGATTGATGTTTACCATTTACATGACATACTTACCTCACTTGATTTATGTCACAAAAAAATTATAATAGTCTTACACACAACTCCTAAAATTAAAAGTAATAAATATTAAAGAAAATTTCCTGAATTATATCATAGGAGATTTATTGAGCTTGTATTTCACAATCTACACATCATTTTTAAGCTCTTAGAAGTAGTGAATCCTTGTGGCTATTGTATAAATATATTTTTTTAAATAACTCATGAAGGAATATACTTCTCACATCTAGTTGATATACGATATATCTTTGTGTTGTTATAATAGAAATTAGTTACTTAATTATGGATTTTGAAAACATAGCCCACATGCCACATGACAGAAAGTATCCTAGTAGTTAATATCATAATTTCATGTAAATTTCATTCCTATCAATTTAATTTTGACCCAAACAATTTTTATTTTGGGTCGTATTTTTATTGTGTATACATATCTATGTCTCATTATTAGCTTACATACAAGTTTCAAAATTAATTCCTCATGATCACGACTATCAGGCACTCTCATCTAAAACACACATTTGCTTAGCTTGAGGATTGAGATAAATGAAGAACAAAAAAGCTAGGAATCTGGAATTTAAATATTGTTAAGCAGGAAAATGAATTAAAATGATTTCACAAACTGACATGAGATACATCTTATCCTCACTAAATAATTCAATCAAATTGCATTTCTCTAAGAGTAATAGTACATGCACAAGTATTGAGGTCATGACTAAACTTATAAAATATATATAATTTTACAAAACTGACATGAAGTGTATTTCTAATAAGTCACAAATATATTAAATATGGTCTAATTAGCCCATACAAATTTTCTCAGTGATATTATGAAATTTATTTTATGCACAAATAATATTTAAATATATCAAAATAACTTATGAAGTATTTCAATTTTTTTAAGGTGGTCACTAATACTTCACTCCATAAAGTTTTTCATTATTATGTATATTTGAGGGAAAACATGGGTGAGCACTAGTACCTTATAATAAAAAAACTCAAGAAAATATTTGAAAACCCGTGCTATATTCATAGTCATGGATTTTTCTAATATACAATTAAAAGTTGAGAATACATTTGAAATTATCATACATATATTTATATATATAAATGACTATACAAATTTATGAATTATGGTGTACATGTGTGCATGTTATAAAAAATATTTATTTTTAATCTCATCTCATTTACCATAAATATGTTATGATTTATGTATTTTGAAGCTTTGCTTGTCTAGAATGAGTCATATATAGAAAAAAATTAATATGCTAATTATTAGCTCAGTTGGTATTATGTATATATAGGAATACACACACCGATTCTTGTGATTTGAGGACTTAAGAAAGATATTAACTTCTGACTCACTAACAATCATCTTCACATAGCAGAATCCACCACATACATGATACATTTAAGTGGGTGCATGATCATTCTCTCAGGGAATCTCATGCCCTTTCTCTCTGAATGATCTTGCAGTACTAGTCTTTCATTTCTTGGTTATGACTAATTGTTAGATAGAAAATATCTTATTTAAAATATGTATTTTTAAAAAATTGTCTATGTATAGTCTAAAATATCATTATATCTTCATATATTTTATCTATAATTTGATACATGTATATCAAAATATTTATATTTAAAAATCAGTCATTGAATTCATCAATCATGAACCTGACATCATTCATACATAGTTAAATATTATTTTTTTTTGTAATTTTTTTTCATTAATATACATGAACAAAAGCAAATGAGTTTCAAAATTTAAAAAAAAGGCATTTAATAATGTTAAATTTATTAATTTTATCAATTCATCATATATATTAATTAAATCATGTAAAATTTATGAAATTCCTTTCAATGAAAACAACATTATTTTTTTAACAAAATATATGGTATCACACATCACAATAAATTATATGTAACTAATAATATAAATTAAAATTCTCACATAAATTTTAAAATATTTTCTACCTCAAGCTCAACTAAGTTTTTTATAGGTTTTAACTTTCAAACTCTAGCCCAAAAAATATAAATTTGAGCTCTATATTCTGGATTCAATTTTAAACTAAAAGAATAAGAAAATAGTTATGAGAATTAAAACAAATTCAAACTCAATTTAATAAATGAGATAAGAAAATAAAAATAAATTAATTCATCTAATCCTAATTTTTTTGTTGAAATTATAATTTTTCTTTGGTTGTTTTTAGTTTGAGTTGATCAATTCATAAAAGAGATTCTCACAAAAAATAATAAATTTAGGGCTTGATCTGAAGGATTATAGTAGATAAATAAAAGATGAGTGAGAAAACTAAGGGGGAGAAAGAGCAAGGGAAACCTAAAATAAATTGTGAACATTAAAAGAAAGAAAGAAATATAAATTTAATTATTCTTTGGAGAGTGAAAAGACTAAATTGCCACTGAATTCTGAATTAGCAGAACTTTTTATTCTAAAACTTAAAAATTAACAATTTTAGTCTTGTTTTTTATTATTTTCATCATGAAGTTATTTTTTGATAATAAAAAAAATTTATCAATTCTATTCTTTATTAATTAGCCTAGCCTACTTGATCAACCAAATTAATTTAGGTCAAATAGTTAAAATAGAAAGAAATATTCTCTAGGCCTCACAATTCTATCCTCCTAAAGGAAATTGTCCTTGAATTTAGAAAAGCATGTTTCAAATAGATGAGGTTAATTCCACTTCAACTCATTTGTATTCTCCTAAGTCGTTTATTCTATTTTATGGTGTTGTCAAGGCTTTCACCAGGTGAATCAATTTGTTTCTTAGTATCTTTGTTTATGATTTAAGATTTAAATAGGTGTTTTTTCATGTCACAATTTTTTTTGCAAGGGTACTACATTGTAATCGAACACATGACTAACATCTGATTGGTGCTTACAAATATCAAAATATGAAACATATCATATACTTGAGTGTACTCTAGTAGGAATGCTAAATGATGTATAATCTCATTCTCACCATTATTTCAAATTGACCCACTTACCATGATATAATTTTACTCTTGTCAAAATGTACACACCCATGAGGTCTTTCACTGATCCTCTTAATTTTTTTTGAGTTGTTTCTTGGATTACTTTCATTCTAAGTTCTCACAACTTGTCTCAATTCATTAGGTACCCTCAAGGCCTAACATAAAGCACCTCAAAAGGTGTCATATCAATATTGGATTGATAATGTTATAATATACATTTATTC
>JAREIK010001402.1:420138-435138 GCA_029783825.1 Sapria himalayana
TAATTATAGGTAGTTCTCTGAGTTGGACAACAGCAAAAGATAAGTTATAGTTGTACTTTCATCTGGGGCCCTAGATTGGCAAACTACCCTAAGGCCCTAGATTGGTGAAGGCTGGCTTGGGTGAGGTATGTGCCAGGCCAGGCATGATCCGTGCACATGGACCAGCTCATGCCTATTTTTTTGGGGATCTACCAAATCTGACATGGTTGGCACGACCCAATTTGAAATTGAGCCTATATGCCATTCTAGGTTTCCATTGATTTTCAGTCGTGCTGATTTGACTTGTTTGTTATCTATAAAGTATATTGATTGAATAAGTTATATTTAATCTGATAATTGATAAATAATTAAATTTTTTATAATGTTCTTATATGTAATCAAGTTAAATAAACTATTATATAAAAGATCACAACACACCTCAATAGAAAATTCTAGTTTAATGATAGCACAATATTTTTATTTTCATATGTCATTTTGATTTTAAAAAATATGAGTTTTTAAAATTTTTTTTTGAAATTATTTCTTGAGTTATGTGACTATCAACTCATCATTAACATAATAAAAATATTATTTATATATACAATTAACAAAACAAGCATGTCATTTGAATTTTTTTAAAATAAAGTATACTCTATAATATATGTGTATATTAAATGAGTTAATTGTGACTGAAAATTTTTAAATTAGTTTCTTAGTGATAAGTTTACATCATACAAAGTATTTTGTAATCTACTAACTAGATTTAAATACCCAATCTATGTTTGAAAACTAGATGATTGTTTCACATAATGTCTTCTTCAATATTATTTTGAAGAAAATTATTCATGTCCTACTGATAAGTATTATATCTATAATTATGAGAAATTATAAGAGATATGAATATCCAAAATGAGGTTATCTTGGTTATTAGAGAAAAGTATTTTGGTAATCAATTCCAAAGTTTGAATAAATATTATAATAAGTTTCAATTTCAGGTGATATATTTTATCAAAATGATCAAATATTATTGTAAATACTTATAATCAAAATAAATATTTTCAAAGGTTGAGGTAATAATTCTTTATTTTTATTATATTGGTGATTATTTATCTTTTTAATCATAGTTTGACTATATATAAGATGAGATAATGTTTAAAAATAAGTTGAGTATCCTAAAACTATCAAAAGAACTAGTAAAAAATAAAAGAAAATAGAAATATGCGAGTATGATAAAATTTGTGATATATTATATTGAGTATGATTCATCTATTTTTTTTAGAAAGAATTGATCGTATGATTTTTTTTTTTTGGAGATTGCTTTTGGTTCTGAATAGATTGTGTAGATTCTTTTCTTCTGAAATAACTATGAAATTTTGAATATTCAAAATTTTCATGACTTAGTTGGAGTCAACACTATGGACTTTTTAGCTATTACTTTATCTTGATTGTGAGAGGTTTTTTTTTCATAAAATCTCTCCCTTTCAATGTAAACTAAATGAATTTATTATATACTTTTTTATATATTGATTCGAGAGTAGAGTTTTTATTTTTATACAAGCTTAGAAATAGTTGAGGGATTATAATCTTTCTTGGTTGGTAGCCTAAACTAGACTCAATAAGAGACAAGTTTAAGAGATTCATATGTCATTTCTTGATTTTTTTTGTAATCTAGGCTTCTTAAAAAATGACTTCTCTAAAAAAGTAATACTAATATAACATATATATTCTTTTTGGTACTGAATTAATTACAAAATATATATTTTATAATGTTGAGTGTCATCTTAATATGTATTGGAGAGAAATCCTAAAAAAATGACTGAACATTTTGAGAGGTAAAAAAAAGTAAATCTTTACAAGATGTAAGGTTTGAAAAACCATATGGTAAGAAATGATTCAGAAAGGAATTCTTGGTGGATCAGTTTGTCTACTTTTAAAGCTCTCTCTCTCTCTCTTCTCTCTCTCTCTCTCCCCCTCTATATAAAATTATCTAAAAACACTTTAATCATTTAGAAATATTCTAATGATCTTATTTAAATATTTATTTTTTTTTTCTCATAATGTTTTGTAGGCATTTAATAGCATAAAAAGTTTGATGAATAGTCTAATGATTAATGTATTAAGTAGTAAAATTATCAAACTAATTATAAAGCATTATCATTTTATATAATTTTGATATTTTTATTAAACTGATTTTTAAATATTTTATAAAAAATATGAAAATATATAAAAAAATTGAAATTTATTTCAAAAAAAAATCAAATAAAGTGAATATTATCATCCATAAAAATAAAAAAAATTTTAGGCCATCTTGTGTCTGAATTTTATTAGGTTACCAAATACCTAAATAAATTAAATAAATTAAATTGAGCAAATTTTTACTTAGCCAATTCTTACTATCTTAATATGAAAATTTTGATATATTTTTTTTTAAATAAGCCTCGTAATCTCTTGTAGAGATATTTTTTTATACTATGACTTTAAATTCTTAGTCTGGGCATATGAATGGTAAATGTGAGAATGAACAAATAAATAATCATTAGTATTCAACTAGCTAGTAAGTTTCCTAAATCTAGAAAAGAAACATCTAAATCATTATGTTCAGTTTTGAAAAAAAAATCATCTTTGAAGCCTTTAGATCTTGTAAAATATCAATTAGAGAGAAAAAATTGAGTTGTTTAGTTGGATTATTTGTATAAATTAAATTATTTTAATATTTAGGAATAAATAAAACTTAATATAAAAAATAAAATACAAGGTAAATATTTTGATAGTTATAGATTTTAGACATTTTATTACTAGTTATCATAATGTTTAGAGAATAAATATAAAAATAGTAAATGAGGAATATTAATATAATATGATTTTTTGTTTCTAAGCTGATTACTCAAGAGGCAAATGTTGGAAGGCTAGACGTGAGAGCTACAATATCTAAAAGGTGTAAAATATTTATTGTATTTTACTTACACGAAAGTTCATATGTCTTTTATTAATGATCATGGTGATCTTTCTGAAGACTTTTAAATAGAATAAATAGTTGGTCCATCTTCATCAATAATTCATAGTGTTCTCGGTCTATTCTCTTGAAATAATTTTTAATAAATTTTCACGATTTGATCATCTTTTCTATAATATATGTACTATACTGAGGATTTTAAGTCTATGTCTTACCATCACTTGTATTCCTCCAATCTCCAAGGACACTAGCGTGAATTATCTCTTCACTACGTTTCTATTTATCTCAACTTGACATGTATTGAGTGTCTAATAATAAATTTATGATCTAGAAGAAAAAATGTGTTCACTCAGGATATGACTACAACACTATGCAAAGTCATCAGAAAAGAAATGTAATTTTATAATTCCAAGAAGTTATTTTCTGTCTCACTTTATTCACATTTATATTTATTATGAATATCTTATAGAATTGGGTAGCCAGTTGTGTGAAACAAGTAATGTGAGTAATTTATCGAGGTTTCTTAGTCTTAATCTCATCAGTTATGAGACCATATTATATATGTATATGTATGTATGTATGTATTATTTGGGATCAATATAAGAATTATGCAAATTCTCATAATATTTTGCATGTAGTGCAAGAAGTAAAAATTGAGAATACTCTAAACTCCATATAGTATCACGATGCAATTAATAATTACGAATTAATCAATAATCAAATTTCATTTATCTCATAGTTAAGAGATTAATTTATCAGATAAATTATGAATTAATTTATCAGATTAATTTATCAAATTTCTCTTGATTAAAGAATCACATGTGAATTTCAGCAGTCTATTCTGTGTATTTTCTCTGTCATCTAACTCAGCTTCTACATAATAACTAGAATTTTTACTTTTCAACTAGACACCACATTGTCACACACGCACCAAACCTGTACTACAACTGGCAACGCATACACAATGATGTCATGCAACACCACACCCACCACACTCACACCACATTGTCACTCGTGCACAACATTGTCGCACAGCACAACTTGTGCCTCACTGTCCACACTGACGACACTAATGATTGCACAACACTGTCCGCACAGACCCACTTGCGCCATATCCACACCATGCTGTTGCACATGCCTATCACATGGTATTATTGCACTACACCTACTCTATGCCTGTGTTATGCCAGCCCCATGTCAACATCAAAGCTCCATTACATGTATACTATCTTTAGGATGTACAAAACCTAGCTATGATATCATGATGTAGTAAAACACTCAAAAAATAATCTTAACAAAAATGTTTGTTTCATACCAAATAAAATGTGATTTCTAATCTTAAATATAAACATATAAAGATATTGGATAGCTTGCATATTATCTGCTTCCCATCATAAATACAAGAACAACAAATGGAGTACTTATAGGTCTTGGTAGTACATAAGGGCATTTTCTTTTTTTTTCTTTTACTCCTATTAACATTTGCATAATTATATAGTGAGCTTTGTGAATTTTTTATTCAATGCTACATTTTTACCTCATTTTTTTTTATTATGTTTAAGGAATTTGGTGGTCTTAATATATTTGTTAAATGAAATAAAATTTAATTTTTATTAATTTATATAAAGTCTCAAAATAATAAGTATACAAGTGCATGTACATTTAATGAAAAAAAAATGAACATTGACGACCCCTTTATATACTAAATACACTGTGTTATATAGAAAAAATGCATAATAAATGTGTTTGTTGTGACAAGGCTTGTTTGATGAAGATTATGATGGTGATTGTTAAACTTAAACATATCTTTTTGTCTACAAAAAATCTAAATTTTTGTGTTACACATAAAATGTAACTATAGCTTGGAAAAATAACTGTGGCAAATTCTTACCAACCTCATGGTAATTGGATTGGCTGGATGTGCAAATCACTATATTTGGGTTGCCAGTTCGAATCACACCAGCTATACTTTATGGCTGTGATGGGGTTGCCTGCCTTTCTCCGGGGCCCGGGCAGTTGGCCCACGACTGATTTGGGTCGGGGGTCCCACTTGGTAACAAAAAAAAAAAAAATGTAGCAAGTACTTGATGCTTTTAAAAATCTCATATGCTTCTGCTATCACAAATTTGTGTTTTTTTTGTTTCTATGAGTGATTTGTTTCTGTGATTGGTGTTGCAGGCCAGAGATGGTTGTTGGTTGGTATCATTCTCATCCAGGATTTGGTTGCTGGCTCTCAGGAGTTGATATAACACGCAGCAGGTTCTGGTTAACTTTTTCTAGTTTTATTTATGTTGAAGTTGGAGGCAAGAGATTCCATGCTAGCGTTTTCTTATTATTATCTTTAATAGCCTTCTGGATTCAATTTTTGTGGTTTGTCTACATTGAGTAATGTTTTAGTTTTTTATTTTTACTACTTAATCAAATTATATAGGGAAATCTTTGCAATATGTACTTGGATTGTATGTGGTAATCCTTATTTGTTGCTTATAACGTGATGCCCTCTAATTAAACTGAACAATAATTCCTGGTAGTTCTGTTAAGCTATATTTATCTAAATGCTTTAATTTGTTGACATAAATGATAATTTTATTAAACTTTTAAAAAAATATTATATATCAAACATACATATATATGGTATGAGACAACTCATATGTTTGGTACTCTCAAAAAATATAATAATAAAAATACAAACAACAAGGAATAAATACACACTAAAATAAGTTTCAATTATTTTTTTTTAATGTATGTGTTTATATCACAAATATCCTTCTTGAAAGAGGGAAAAAACTTAGTATTTTTTGAGAGTCTTTGTGAAGATGTCTATAATTCCCTTGTTGGAAAGTACGTAAGCAGAGATTTTTGTATCATCCAATATCTTATATCATATGAAATGATAATTAACATCAATATGTTATGTTTACTCATTGAACATTGGGTTAGTAGCAATGTATCAAGTTATCTAGTTGTCATAGTAAAACATCATTGATCTTAATTTATTATAGCTTTTCTAAGAATATTGATTTATTTTAGCTCATGAGTAATGGATGGCATAACTCTGTATTTTGTTTATACACTTGATGTAAAAATAATGATCTCTATCTTTTTTTTTTAAAGAAATAAGATTGTCTATAAAAAAAGTAAAAAATCATGGAGTAGTTTTTTTCTCTATAATTGTTGGTGCTCAACTAAAATCTTAGTTGACCTTTATTGGTTATGCTCATTATCTCTAAAAGAAGGTTTACGTCTTAAAAATTTTTTTTTATATATATGAGAATCATATGTACTGTGTCTAACTTGAGAATTCATATAAGTTGGTTTGTGACTAACTATATTAGTTGTGTATGCAATATCTAATCTAGTTATTGATAGATATTTTAGTTTTCTTATGATTTTTTAATTTCTAGTAGATTTAATTGAGGAACTAGTATCTATAGATAAGTCTACACTCGAATCAAGTGGTGAGTTCATCATTACTTATCTCATCATATCTTTTCTAAGAAAAAAATTATCCTGAGTATACGATCTCAATATCTAATAATTAGAATATTATTACGTATATCATTTACATTTTATATTATTCATTTGATTTACATTAATAGAAATAAGAATAATTCAACATGTATCTCATTGTTAAAGGTAGGGATAGTTGAAGAAAATATACTAAATCACACCAAAGGAGATTTTTTAAAGTAAGAGAATCTTCCACAATTTGTACACTTGCATGTGTTCCCAAGAGTCATAAATTCTAGTGATTTCTAAATAAATATTATTTCTCAATATTATCTTAGAATAATATAATTTTCACATTTGATTAATATCTAGTATATTTGTCGATAATAATAATAGAAAATAATAATCTAATAGTAGTAATCTTAGACATCGGGGAAAATATATCCTAAAATAAATATTATAAGGCTATAAATTCTTTAGCTATTAATATGGTATTGAGTTGATTAATCTTTTTGTTAAGTCTAATCTTCCTAGGGTAAACACATTTGCATCTCACAATCGGCTTATTGAATATTTTAGAATAAAGCTTCAAATATGACTGAATGTGATTATATTTAGTTCATTCAACATAGCTTATCATCATCCTAGATGACAATGAACCTTGGAAAAGATGTCAAGGATTCTACAATCTTTAAGAGAGGATAAAAAAATTAGAACATGCAGCATCAAAATAAATAAGAGAGTATTCATAACAATGAATGTTGAGCAGAATACATTCTTAATTTCTTTCATAGAGCAATCAAAAAGATCCAAGTCAACTTTGAATCGGATTATTTGACATGACATAACATTTAGCTAGGAAAGGTTTTGACGTATTCATTTAGTATAAATCTTTTATTTTGGATTATTAAATCATCAAACCTTATCTCCTCAAACTAGGCATGACATAAACTTCTTAGGAAAAATCATATTTTGTATTTAGCGAGACACTCACACTAGGTTTCTATAGAGGAACACAGCTACAAGAGAAGCACCACTACTTTCAGAAAGAAATGTATATTTATTATCCTCAAAGTCATGTGTACTAGTACACAAAAATGATCATGTCACTATGATAAATGAATGTGCATTGTTTTGAATAGAGTCTTTGAAGAACTTGTCTTCATGTAACATATATAAGAAGAACAATCATTTTGAGAAAGATTATTACCACAAAAGAAAGACTTGGTGCTTTCACTGTAAAAGGTTTGGGTATTTATTAAAACGCTATAGATTCAAAAACCATTTAAATTCAAAATTTTATCGTTTGTATACCTTCGATGATAATATATTTTAAATCAATAGGAATGTATTTTTGATGAAGATGCTGATTGGAATCAAAATAAGAAACTCTCAGAGTCTATGCCTAAGTTGAAGGAAATAAATCAAAGTTTAACTCAGAGAAAATTTTCTCCCATATTTTTTTCACATCTCCACATCTCAGAATTGTATTTTTGATGACAATATATTTTTAAATTAGTAATTAAAATATCTGAATTTAACTCCACATCTTTTTCTTCTTCTGAAATTTTTTTAATAGCTTCATCTTCTATATCAATCAAGTGTGGATCATTAGAAGATATTTGTGAACAATGTAACTCTATTATTGTGGAGCCTCAGAACTTTGAGTAGGCTATAAATGTCATGACTGGTTATTAGTTATAGAAAGAATTTGATTCTATAGTTAAAAATGAGACATAAATTTTTATGAAACCACCCAAAAGCAAGAATGTTCTTGGTGTCAAGTTATTTTTTAAATTGAAAAGCCTGTCCATTAGTAGTCAATTATTCTTTAAAGCAAAGTTAGTTGCTAGATGCTACACTCAACATTTTGAGACAACTTATTCAGAGACATTTGTACTATTAGCTCAAATGGAAACTACGAGGCTAGTAATAGATTTTGCTAGACAAAGGGGTTGGACTCTATATCAAATGGATATAAAATTAGCATTTCTGAATGGAAGTATTTTAAAAAAAATTTATATGGATCAACCTCATAATTTAGAGTAAAATGTTTATAATAATGTGTATACTAGTTAAATAAAATTTTGTATGGACTTAAATAAGCACATCAAGCTTAGTATATATATTGACTCTTATCAGTTGAATGATGGATCCATCAGAAGCATGAGTGGACCAACATTATACCTATTGAAGAATATTGCTTTTGACATTTTGATTGTTACTCTATATGTGAATGATATTATTTTTTTAAATAATAAAAAAATTAGTTAAAAATTTTAAAAATATTATGATGGAGAAGTATGAATACTTGTAAATTAGTATTAACTCTATTGATAATTTAGTAGAAATTGAAGGTTGTTTATGATAGAATGATTAATGGGAGCTTATATAGGAGTTTAGTAGGGAGCCTTATTTATGCCTTAGAAACCAGACTAGACTTTGTGTATTCTGAGAATATTTTATGTTGTCTATGCTAGATGGATCTTGAGATATCTTAAAATAATCATACATCTTGACTTAAAACTATTGATATAAAATAATTTGGTTATTGTTATAATGATTAGAGATGATGTCTAGTTGATTACATAAGCACATTTGAATATCTTATATCTTGGTATTGGAGCATTTTTATGGACCTCAAAAAAATAATTTGTTGTGGTGCTATCCATAGTTAAAGTAGAATACATTTCTACTTCACTCATCATTTCACAAGCAACATGGTTAAGAAATTACTTTAGGACTTGAATAATAAAGATGTGTCTTTTGTGACTACAAGTTCACTATTGTAATAGCAAATGTTGCATTTATATACGGTTAGACTAAACACATTGTCTTGAAGTACCACTTCATAGGAAGTAGTGCATTTTAACACTGAATCTCAAATTGTTATTCTGACTAAGTCTATGCCAAAAAAGAAGCATTAATATTTTTATGACTTATTTGGACTAAAAAATTAGTGAAAAGTTTTAAATGCTGGCGTGTGTGTGATAATCGCCCACTAATTCAAATATTTTTTTTATTCCTTTATTATTTATTTTTAACGTTATTGTTTCTTATGTAAAAAAAATGTGCATGTTTGTAAGATAGAGTGTTGAGATCGTGTCATATTTAAAGTATTTTTTTCTTTGTGAATACTCTCTCTCCTGCCTTTCATCTTTCTCATGCTCTTATTTCTCTGCAACAAAGCATCTAAAATATAAAAACTTGATGTTTGTTTGTTTTATTTTTATGTTATTTTATGTTATTATCAATATTTATTAATTTGAAATATATGTGTGCTTGTGTGTGAGGGAGGGGGGGGGGGGGGGGGAGAGTGAGATAGTTGATCATTAGTTTAAGCATTTTACTACCTATACTAGATAAGAGCTAAATAAAAATGCTAAAAATGAGAGAAACAAATTGAAAAAATATTATATATATCTCAACACCCTCTTTATGAAGTTGGTTAGTATTAATGTATCATGCTAATTATGGATGATAGTTGTGAAAGTTGCACCAAAGGTGCATTATGGTCTTTGAAAATCATACCTTTTAGGTACTCGGGGCATGATGACAATTCGAACATGCTTTTGCTTTTTTTTTTTTAAATATTTTAATAAGGTTTAAATAAAAAATTATTTTTTACTAATATATATATAAGGTAATTCATTTATTTCAAATTGTGATTGTTCTTCATATAATACAAGTGAAATTTTTACCCATGCAATAAGAATTGCAATAAGGTGAGTAGAGTATGATGTGATTCAAGTAAAATGAGAGATTTTTGATAAAAACATATTTACACATGCATCTCAAATGATTTCAATATAATATTATACATATTCTATTAAAAAATTACCAAGTGAGATGTAAATATATAGGCACAAATAATATATCATTTGAGGATTTATAAATGTCATAAAATATCTTACATGTCAAGAAAAAAAATTATAACTAATTTCAATAAAAATTAAAAATTAAAACTACACGTAAGATATAAAATTAGAATTAAAATATGTTCATATATCATCATTAAGTTTTTGAAGATAAAAATACAAGTGAAATTAGGGTGAAGCCAATACAGTTAATAATCAAGAAAAAATATTATGATGTTATCTGTAAAATTATTTTTCATATCTAATATTGAATTAGTTATGAAAATTAAATTAAAATGAATAATCATAAATAATATATATAAATGAGAAGTTAAACATAAACCATGCATATTGGTTTAAGAGCTTTTTATTTCATTAACATGGTTACATATCCTAGTTTCGAGCTTATTTTTGAAGCTATTAGATGATATGAAGTTGGAATGAAAAATTATAGCTTCCAGGAGATTAGAGTCATTCATGAAATTAAATAAAAAATTACCAATGACGAATGATATGATTAAAAATTATTTAGTAAATTTGATAGATTGACTAATTAGAAATATTGAATCTTAGTGAATTTTTTGATAAATTACAATAATGGAATTATATTTCTTTATTTTATTGTTAACTTTTGGTGATTAAGCATGAAAAAAATATGTTTTTGAAATTGAAATGATTATTTTTTTAAATTAAGAAGAAGCTAAAATGGTAATTGTACTTAATAATTATATATATAATCAATCAAAACTATTTGATATCATGAGGTATTTATTGAATAAAGGAAGCTACTCTCTAATTGGAAAAGATAATTTGTGCAATAAGGAGGTTACTTCTTTGTAGTGACTTTAATAATTATCTTATTTAGCAAATAATTTGTTCATGTCATCAGAATAAATAATTCAAGAAAAATATTTTTCAATTCAAATTAGTATGTGCTTACACAAATATTATGAAATATTAGATCTCATAAGAACTCCGTAGCTAAATATACGTGGGTGAGAATAGTGATGTGATGACTGGCTATCTGGGAAGTCCTTGTATTGTATGTATATATTGAAGTTCATGCTTTGATATGATCATAAGCATTTTCGTTCAAAAGTAATTATAGGTTTGAGACTCATTATATGTGGTCTCTTTAATTTTTGAGGGTAAGATTGTCGAGATATTAATCTCTCCTTGATCTCATGCTAAAATGAGAGTCTTGTGGATTGTGTACAACCTCCTATAACCTTTATTTATCAGTTCTAATTAGAAGATTTACTAGATTAAAGAGCATAAGAGGAAGAGTGTGATGCTTACTCTTTAGATATTTTATTTTTGAAATTCACTTATATAAATGTTTTGGACAATATATACCCTTTTTGTTTACATCATCTGACATAAAAATTTTGGTCATTTCAAGTAGATGAGATAAAGTTTGGTTGATGATAATAATACTGATGATGATGAAACTTTAGAAAGATAGGAATTCAGAATGATGTGCATGGTTCGAATCATTATGCATAAAAAGAACTATCTAGCAAAAAATAATATAATGCAAGGCACACATAGGTTCCATAGGGAAAATTCTGCGTGAGGCATGCCCATTGTGCAAAGGTGCACTCTTATCACATAAGCTATTTTTTTAATATAATCTTATTTAATAATTGAGGAGAGAATAAAATGAATTGAAGAATGAATAATTTGAGATGATTATCATTTTTTTTTATTTTAATGAAAAAATATTTATTAATTAAAATATTAGATAAATGAAACTTTTTTTAAATTAATTATCTTTATTGAAAATGCATCTTCGGGGCATCTGGAACAAAAATTTGTCTCTAAGGCATGCGTATAATAAAATTGTAATACTCCCAGTTCCACATACTTGGTGTGTTTTGGAATCAAACAAAAGTGTCAAAAAAATGTGTTTTATCAAGAAAAAAGAAGTCATGCCAATAAGTAAGAGTTTTTTGGGGATTTGTGTTTTGGTACGTTAATTATAAAATAAATCATTTTTTTCAAAATTAAAAAAAAATACATCAAAATAAATAATTATTAAATTTTGGTGCATTCAAATCAATCTGATTTTGTCCTTGAAAACTATGGTGCTTTCAAAAAGAATATGCTAACGTGGCCGGCCAATTACAACTGGCCACGTAACCACATTCGGCTTAAGTGGCCAATTGTTTTAAAAATATTAGACCGCCCCTTCGAGAGGTCACCCGGGCTGGTTTACCTTGTAATTGGGCTAGACACATGGGTCATGCCTATCTTGGCACGAGGTATTGTACTAGATCGTGCCATGCTGGGCTAGGCACGGCTGAATAGAGGTATCAAACGGGCTGGGCCGGCCCGGCCCGAATTTTTTGGGCACGAGCATGTCTTCGTGCTGGACCAGGCACGGCACGGTTACTGTAACGTACCTGGCCCGGCACGGTTTAAAATAATCGGGCCCGGCACGGCCCGCAGGCACGGCTGGTCGTGCCTTGCCTTGCCTGGCCCGCTCGGGCTTGCCTGTTCGAGCGGTTCGGGATACGGGGGACCGCGGGTCGGATCAGACCTCGACCCGTGGTCTTTTTTTGCGGGAGGGGCATCGTGGGGTCGGGCTCACGGGACACCCGGCGCGGGACAAACCTGTGCCGGTGTGCCGTGCCGCGGGCCGAACCGTGCCGGGTCTGGCACGGCACGGCACGGGCCAGACACGGCATGGCTTGTGCCTAACCCGGGCACGGGCTCGGGCACGGAATTTTTTTGTGCCGGGCCGGCCCAGGCACTGATGAACTGTGCCGTGCCTCATGCAGGGCCGGCCCAGCCCTGTTGACACCTCTACAGCTGAACCGGGTCTGCCCGCAGCCTGCCCGGGCCCCCACTCACCTATTTCACGACTCTAGTTTATATATTTTTAAGCATATTCTTTGTCCATCGTCTGGATGTGGACCCTAATGCGTGCTATTTTCATATTGGTATCAGAGTTTTGAAGCACTGAATCAGCGGGCTGTCGCAGTTGTGGTGGATCCGATTCAGAGCGTTAAAGGGAAAGTGGTGATCGATGCGTTCCGCTTGATTAACCCGCAAACAATCATGCTCGGCCAAGAGCCACGGCAGACAACGTCCAACCTTGGGCATCTGAACAAGCCATCGATTCAGGTCAGTTCTCGAGGGTCACCTGCCCCCCCACTGCTCTTTTTCTCGTTGAGCTGTGATTTGCACAGCTTGATTTCTGCTCTTCCTGCAGGCGCTGATTCACGGATTGAACAGACATTACTACTCCATAGCAATTAATTACAGAAAGAACGAACTCGAGGAGAGGATGCTCCTCAACTTGCACAAGAAGAAATGGACAGATGGCTTGATGCTCAGGCGGTTCGATGAACATTCAAGGAAGAACGAACTCACCGTTCAGGTTAGTAAAATGGCTTTTATTCTTCAATCATAAACTGTGATGTGGGCAAATTGGAAATCCACATGCATCCAAGAATGGATTACATGGGTCACAACAATGTATGGAATGCGTGGTGGTGGAGATCGTGCCTAGTGCACAGGGCTCTCGCTCTAGCGTAGAGGTGTCAACCGGGCCGGGCCGGCCCTGCCCGGAACGAGGCATAGCATGGTTCGGCCGTGCCTGGGCCGGCCCGGCACGGAAATTTTACCTGCCTGGGCTCGTGCCGTGCCATGCCGAGGCCAATCGGGCCTAGTGCCGTGCCTGGCCCGGCACGGTACCGTAGCCCGTTGGCACAGTACCGTGCCGAAATCAATATTTTTTTAAATTAGGGTTTCGAGCACGCCGGAATCCTAATTTTTTTTAATTTAGGGTTTCGAGCACGCCGGAATCCTAATTTTTTTTAATTTAGGGTTTCGGCCGTGCCGAAGCTCTAATTTTTTTTTTTTAAATTTAGGATTCGACCAAACCGAGCCGAACCTGGCGGATCGTGCTGTGAGCCCGTGCCAGGCTGAACTCTACAAAACTATGCCGGGCCGGGCACGGTACTGTAACCGTGCCATGCCTGGCCCGGCACGAAAGCACGGTCGGGCCTAAAAAAACGTGATGGGCCGGCCTGGTACGTTTCGTTTGGCACCTCTACTCTAGCGTGGGGTATGAGAAAGATTAATATCTCGATAGTCTTAATTTCGATATTGGGAGCAACTATGCCTCGTGTGTCTCAAACCTTAGATTTACCATTCTTTGATGAAAATTCTTGTTATCATGTCAAAATATGATTTTCAACATAAGAATTATTTTCACTGAAACACATTTTAATTTTGGAGTTCTTATGAGATTTGATATGTTAATATTTGTGTATATGTGCTGACTAGTCCGGGCAGCCCGGGCACGGTTCAGCGTTGTTTGGCCTGGCACGGCACGGTCATGAATCGTTCCTGGTCTTGGACTTGTGCTGTGCTGGACTGGCTCCATACCCGGCCCAGGGATTTGGGACTGGCTATGGGTCACAGGTCCTAAATCTTGTTTACGTGGCCAATTGTAATTGGCTGGCTACTAAAACCGGTCATCTGTTTCATGCGACGGGCTTCTGACATGGATGTTCTGGCACGATCCTACACTTTGTGGGCCAACTGTGTAGTGCCGGATCGGCCGGCCGGTTCCATGCAGTGCCTTCTACGGCACGTCCTGTTTGACACCACTATATTTGTGTAATCACACTATGAGCACGTGTTTATATGCCAAAACACATTTAAGTTTGGCGTGTTAGTGTTTGCGCTTTCGTCCTTGGGCGAAGACTCATGTAATCACACCATAATATAACTTCCAACAATATATAT